>CAXIQD010000127.1:0-19035 GCA_964030785.1 Siderastrea siderea | reverse complement strand
GGGGCTATCAGAAAAAAAACGTTTATTGTGTAGAAAGGCGCGATATGTGCGATCCTTAGGGAAAAAACCCCATTTTTTGGCCTTCCCAGAGGCTAAAAAAGCTAACTGGCAGTCTCAGCTGCATGCACAAAGGTCCCAAATGCATTCAATCCCTCTGGGACCATCCGAAAAAAATTCCTTTTGTGCAAAAGCACAAAGAAGGCGCGATATGTGCGATCCTTAGGGAAAAAACCCCATTTTGGGGCATTCCCAGAGGCTAAAAAAGGTGTTGTTAACTACGCAAGGCTGCGCAAGGCTGCGCACTGGCCCAATAATAATGCAAATCCCTCGGGGCTATCAGAAAAAAACGTTTATTGTGTAGAAAGGCGCGATATGTGCGATCCTTAGGGAAAAACCCCATTTTTGGCCTTCCCAGAGGCTAAAAAAGCTAACTGGCAGTCTCAGCTGCATGCACAAAGGTCCCAAATGCATTCAATCCCTCTGGGACCATCCGAAAAAAATTCCTTTTGTGCAAAAGCACAAAGAAGGCGCGATATGTGCGATCCTTAGGGAAAAAACCCCATTTTGGGGCATTCCCAGAGGCTAAAAAAGGTGTTGTTAACTACGCAAGGCTGCGCAAGGCTGCGCACTGGCCCAATAATAATGCAAATCCCTCGGGGCTATCAGAAAAAAAACGTTTATTGTGTAGAAAGGCGCGATATGTGCGATCCTTAGGGAAAAAACCCCATTTTTGGCCTTCCCAGAGGCTAAAAAAGCTAACTGGCAGTCTCAGCTGCATGCACAAAGGTCCCAAATGCATTCAATCCCTCTGGGACCATCCGAAAAAAATTCCTTTTGTGCAAAAGCACAAAGAAGGCGCGATATGTGCGATCCTTAGGGAAAAAACCCCATTTTGGGGCATTCCCAGAGGCTAAAAAAGGTGTTGTTAACTACGCAAGGCTGCGCAAGGCTGCGCACTGGCCCAATAATAATGCAAATCCCTCGGGGCTATCAGAAAAAAAACGTTTATTGTGTAGAAAGGCGCGATATGTGCGATCCTTAGGGAAAAAACCCCATTTTTGGCCTTCCCAGAGGCTAAAAAAGCTAACTGGCAGTCTCAGCTGCATGCACAAAGGTCCCAAATGCATTCAATCCCTCTGGGACCATCCGAAAAAAATTCCTTTTGTGCAAAAGCACAAAGAAGGCGCGATATGTGCGATCCTTAGGGAAAAAACCCCATTTTGGGGCATTCCCAGAGGCTAAAAAAGGTGTTGTTAACTACGCAAGGCTGCGCAAGGCTGCGCACTGGCCCAATAATAATGCAAATCCCTCGGGGCTATCAGAAAAAAACGTTTATTGTGTAGAAAGGCGCGATATGTGCGATCCTTAGGGAAAAAACCCCATTTTTGGCCTTCCCAGAGGCTAAAAAAGCTAACTGGCAGTCTCAGCTGCATGCACAAAGGTCCCAAATGCATTCAATCCCTCTGGGACCATCCGAAAAAAATTCCTTTTGTGCAAAAGCACAAAGAAGGCGCGATATGTGCGATCCTTAGGGAAAAAACCCCATTTTGGGGCATTCCCAGAGGCTAAAAAAGGTGTTGTTAACTACGCAAGGCTGCGCAAGGCTGCGCACTGGCCCAATAATAATGCAAATCCCTCGGGGCTATCAGAAAAAAACGTTTATTGTGTAGAAAGGCGCGATATGTGCGATCCTTAGGGAAAAAACCCCATTTTTGGCCTTCCCAGAGGCTAAAAAAGCTAACTGGCAGTCTCAGCTGCATGCACAAAGGTCCCAAATGCATTCAATCCCTCTGGGACCATCCGAAAAAAATTCCTTTTGTGCAAAAGCACAAAGAAGGCGCGATATGTGCGATCCTTAGGGAAAAAACCCCATTTTGGGGCATTCCCAGAGGCTAAAAAAGGTGTTGTTAACTACGCAAGGCTGCGCAAGGCTGCGCACTGGCCCAATAATAATGCAAATCCCTCGGGGCTATCAGAAAAAAAACGTTTATTGTGTAGAAAGGCGCGATATGTGCGATCCTTAGGGAAAAAACCCCATTTTTGGCCTTCCCAGAGGCTAAAAAAGCTAACTGGCAGTCTCAGCTGCATGCACAAAGGTCCCAAATGCATTCAATCCCTCTGGGACCATCCGAAAAAAATTCCTTTTGTGCAAAAGCACAAAGAAGGCGCGATATGTGCGATCCTTAGGGAAAAAACCCCATTTTGGGGCATTCCCAGAGGCTAAAAAAGGTGTTGTTAACTACGCAAGGCTGCGCAAGGCTGCGCACTGGCCCAATAATAATGCAAATCCCTCGGGGCTATCAGAAAAAAAACGTTTATTGTGTAGAAAGGCGCGATATGTGCGATCCTTAGGGAAAAAACCCCATTTTTGGCCTTCCCAGAGGCTAAAAAAGCTAACTGGCAGTCTCAGCTGCATGCACAAAGGTCCCAAATGCATTCAATCCCTCTGGGACCATCCGAAAAAAATTCCTTTTGTGCAAAAGCACAAAGAAGGCGCGATATGTGCGATCCTTAGGGAAAAAACCCCATTTTGGGGCATTCCCAGAGGCTAAAAAAGGTGTTGTTAACTACGCAAGGCTGCGCAAGGCTGCGCACTGGCCCAATAATAATGCAAATCCCTCGGGGCTATCAGAAAAAAACGTTTATTGTGTAGAAAGGCGCGATATGTGCGATCCTTAGGGAAAAAACCCCATTTTTGGCCTTCCCAGAGGCTAAAAAAGCTAACTGGCAGTCTCAGCTGCATGCACAAAGGTCCCAAATGCATTCAATCCCTCTGGGACCATCCGAAAAAAATTCCTTTTGTGCAAAAGCACAAAGAAGGCGCGATATGTGCGATCCTTAGGGAAAAAACCCCATTTTGGGGCATTCCCAGAGGCTAAAAAAGGTGTTGTTAACTACGCAAGGCTGCGCAAGGCTGCGCACTGGCCCAATAATAATGCAAATCCCTCGGGGCTATCAGAAAAAAAACGTTTATTGTGTAGAAAGGCGCGATATGTGCGATCCTTAGGGAAAAAACCCCATTTTTGGCCTTCCCAGAGGCTAAAAAAGCTAACTGGCAGTCTCAGCTGCATGCACAAAGGTCCCAAATGCATTCAATCCCTCTGGGACCATCCGAAAAAAATTCCTTTTGTGCAAAAGCACAAAGAAGGCGCGATATGTGCGATCCTTAGGGAAAAAACCCCATTTTGGGGCATTCCCAGAGGCTAAAAAAGGTGTTGTTAACTACGCAAGGCTGCGCAAGGCTGCGCACTGGCCCAATAATAATGCAAATCCCTCGGGGCTATCAGAAAAAAAACGTTTATTGTGTAGAAAGGCGCGATATGTGCGATCCTTAGGGAAAAAACCCCATTTTTGGCCTTCCCAGAGGCTAAAAAAGCTAACTGGCAGTCTCAGCTGCATGCACAAAGGTCCCAAATGCATTCAATCCCTCTGGGACCATCCGAAAAAAATTCCTTTTGTGCAAAAGCACAAAGAAGGCGCGATATGTGCGATCCTTAGGGAAAAAACCCCATTTTGGGGCATTCCCAGAGGCTAAAAAAGGTGTTGTTAACTACGCAAGGCTGCGCAAGGCTGCGCACTGGCCCAATAATAATGCAAATCCCTCGGGGCTATCAGAAAAAAAACGTTTATTGTGTAGAAAGGCGCGATATGTGCGATCCTTAGGGAAAAAACCCCATTTTTGGCCTTCCCAGAGGCTAAAAAAGCTAACTGGCAGTCTCAGCTGCATGCACAAAGGTCCCAAATGCATTCAATCCCTCTGGGACCATCCGAAAAAAATTCCTTTTGTGCAAAAGCACAAAGAAGGCGCGATATGTGCGATCCTTAGGGAAAAAACCCCATTTTGGGGCATTCCCAGAGGCTAAAAAAGGTGTTGTTAACTACGCAAGGCTGCGCAAGGCTGCGCACTGGCCCAATAATAATGCAAATCCCTCGGGGCTATCAGAAAAAAAACGTTTATTGTGTAGAAAGGCGCGATATGTGCGATCCTTAGGGAAAAAACCCCATTTTTGGCCTTCCCAGAGGCTAAAAAAGCTAACTGGCAGTCTCAGCTGCATGCACAAAGGTCCCAAATGCATTCAATCCCTCTGGGACCATCCGAAAAAAATTCCTTTTGTGCAAAAGCACAAAGAAGGCGCGATATGTGCGATCCTTAGGGAAAAAACCCCATTTTGGGGCATTCCCAGAGGCTAAAAAAGGTGTTGTTAACTACGCAAGGCTGCGCAAGGCTGCGCACTGGCCCAATAATAATGCAAATCCCTCGGGGCTATCAGAAAAAAAACGTTTATTGTGTAGAAAGGCGCGATATGTGCGATCCTTAGGGAAAAAACCCCATTTTTGGCCTTCCCAGAGGCTAAAAAAGCTAACTGGCAGTCTCAGCTGCATGCACAAAGGTCCCAAATGCATTCAATCCCTCTGGGACCATCCGAAAAAAATTCCTTTTGTGCAAAAGCACAAAGAAGGCGCGATATGTGCGATCCTTAGGGAAAAAACCCCATTTTGGGGCATTCCCAGAGGCTAAAAAAGGTGTTGTTAACTACGCAAGGCTGCGCAAGGCTGCGCACTGGCCCAATAATAATGCAAATCCCTCGGGGCTATCAGAAAAAAAACGTTTATTGTGTAGAAAGGCGCGATATGTGCGATCCTTAGGGAAAAAACCCCATTTTTGGCCTTCCCAGAGGCTAAAAAAGCTAACTGGCAGTCTCAGCTGCATGCACAAAGGTCCCAAATGCATTCAATCCCTCTGGGACCATCCGAAAAAAATTCCTTTTGTGCAAAAGCACAAAGAAGGCGCGATATGTGCGATCCTTAGGGAAAAAACCCCATTTTGGGGCATTCCCAGAGGCTAAAAAAGGTGTTGTTAACTACGCAAGGCTGCGCAAGGCTGCGCACTGGCCCAATAATAATGCAAATCCCTCGGGGCTATCAGAAAAAAAACGTTTATTGTGTAGAAAGGCGCGATATGTGCGATCCTTAGGGAAAAAACCCCATTTTTGGCCTTCCCAGAGGCTAAAAAAGCTAACTGGCAGTCTCAGCTGCATGCACAAAGGTCCCAAATGCATTCAATCCCTCTGGGACCATCCGAAAAAAATTCCTTTTGTGCAAAAGCACAAAGAAGGCGCGATATGTGCGATCCTTAGGGAAAAAACCCCATTTTGGGGCATTCCCAGAGGCTAAAAAAGGTGTTGTTAACTACGCAAGGCTGCGCAAGGCTGCGCACTGGCCCAATAATAATGCAAATCCCTCGGGGCTATCAGAAAAAAAACGTTTATTGTGTAGAAAGGCGCGATATGTGCGATCCTTAGGGAAAAAACCCCATTTTTGGCCTTCCCAGAGGCTAAAAAAGCTAACTGGCAGTCTCAGCTGCATGCACAAAGGTCCCAAATGCATTCAATCCCTCTGGGACCATCCGAAAAAAATTCCTTTTGTGCAAAAGCACAAAGAAGGCGCGATATGTGCGATCCTTAGGGAAAAAACCCCATTTTGGGGCATTCCCAGAGGCTAAAAAAGGTGTTGTTAACTACGCAAGGCTGCGCAAGGCTGCGCACTGGCCCAATAATAATGCAAATCCCTCGGGGCTATCAGAAAAAAAACGTTTATTGTGTAGAAAGGCGCGATATGTGCGATCCTTAGGGAAAAAACCCCATTTTTGGCCTTCCCAGAGGCTAAAAAAGCTAACTGGCAGTCTCAGCTGCATGCACAAAGGTCCCAAATGCATTCAATCCCTCTGGGACCATCCGAAAAAAATTCCTTTTGTGCAAAAGCACAAAGAAGGCGCGATATGTGCGATCCTTAGGGAAAAAACCCCATTTTGGGGCATTCCCAGAGGCTAAAAAAGGTGTTGTTAACTACGCAAGGCTGCGCAAGGCTGCGCACTGGCCCAATAATAATGCAAATCCCTCGGGGCTATCAGAAAAAAAACGTTTATTGTGTAGAAAGGCGCGATATGTGCGATCCTTAGGGAAAAAACCCCATTTTTGGCCTTCCCAGAGGCTAAAAAAGCTAACTGGCAGTCTCAGCTGCATGCACAAAGGTCCCAAATGCATTCAATCCCTCTGGGACCATCCGAAAAAAATTCCTTTTGTGCAAAAGCACAAAGAAGGCGCGATATGTGCGATCCTTAGGGAAAAAACCCCATTTTGGGGCATTCCCAGAGGCTAAAAAAGGTGTTGTTAACTACGCAAGGCTGCGCAAGGCTGCGCACTGGCCCAATAATAATGCAAATCCCTCGGGGCTATCAGAAAAAAAACGTTTATTGTGTAGAAAGGCGCGATATGTGCGATCCTTAGGGAAAAAACCCCATTTTTGGCCTTCCCAGAGGCTAAAAAAGCTAACTGGCAGTCTCAGCTGCATGCACAAAGGTCCCAAATGCATTCAATCCCTCTGGGACCATCCGAAAAAAATTCCTTTTGTGCAAAAGCACAAAGAAGGCGCGATATGTGCGATCCTTAGGGAAAAAACCCCATTTTGGGGCATTCCCAGAGGCTAAAAAAGGTGTTGTTAACTACGCAAGGCTGCGCAAGGCTGCGCACTGGCCCAATAATAATGCAAATCCCTCGGGGCTATCAGAAAAAAAACGTTTATTGTGTAGAAAGGCGCGATATGTGCGATCCTTAGGGAAAAAACCCCATTTTTGGCCTTCCCAGAGGCTAAAAAAGCTAACTGGCAGTCTCAGCTGCATGCACAAAGGTCCCAAATGCATTCAATCCCTCTGGGACCATCCGAAAAAAATTCCTTTTGTGCAAAAGCACAAAGAAGGCGCGATATGTGCGATCCTTAGGGAAAAAACCCCATTTTGGGGCATTCCCAGAGGCTAAAAAAGGTGTTGTTAACTACGCAAGGCTGCGCAAGGCTGCGCACTGGCCCAATAATAATGCAAATCCCTCGGGGCTATCAGAAAAAAAACGTTTATTGTGTAGAAAGGCGCGATATGTGCGATCCTTAGGGAAAAAACCCCATTTTTGGCCTTCCCAGAGGCTAAAAAAGCTAACTGGCAGTCTCAGCTGCATGCACAAAGGTCCCAAATGCATTCAATCCCTCTGGGACCATCCGAAAAAAATTCCTTTTGTGCAAAAGCACAAAGAAGGCGCGATATGTGCGATCCTTAGGGAAAAAACCCCATTTTGGGGCATTCCCAGAGGCTAAAAAAGGTGTTGTTAACTACGCAAGGCTGCGCAAGGCTGCGCACTGGCCCAATAATAATGCAAATCCCTCGGGGCTATCAGAAAAAAAACGTTTATTGTGTAGAAAGGCGCGATATGTGCGATCCTTAGGGAAAAAACCCCATTTTTGGCCTTCCCAGAGGCTAAAAAAGCTAACTGGCAGTCTCAGCTGCATGCACAAAGGTCCCAAATGCATTCAATCCCTCTGGGACCATCCGAAAAAAATTCCTTTTGTGCAAAAGCACAAAGAAGGCGCGATATGTGCGATCCTTAGGGAAAAAACCCCATTTTGGGGCATTCCCAGAGGCTAAAAAAGGTGTTGTTAACTACGCAAGGCTGCGCAAGGCTGCGCACTGGCCCAATAATAATGCAAATCCCTCGGGGCTATCAGAAAAAAAACGTTTATTGTGTAGAAAGGCGCGATATGTGCGATCCTTAGGGAAAAAACCCCATTTTTGGCCTTCCCAGAGGCTAAAAAAGCTAACTGGCAGTCTCAGCTGCATGCACAAAGGTCCCAAATGCATTCAATCCCTCTGGGACCATCCGAAAAAAATTCCTTTTGTGCAAAAGCACAAAGAAGGCGCGATATGTGCGATCCTTAGGGAAAAAACCCCATTTTGGGGCATTCCCAGAGGCTAAAAAAGGTGTTGTTAACTACGCAAGGCTGCGCAAGGCTGCGCACTGGCCCAATAATAATGCAAATCCCTCGGGGCTATCAGAAAAAAAACGTTTATTGTGTAGAAAGGCGCGATATGTGCGATCCTTAGGGAAAAAACCCCATTTTTGGCCTTCCCAGAGGCTAAAAAAGCTAACTGGCAGTCTCAGCTGCATGCACAAAGGTCCCAAATGCATTCAATCCCTCTGGGACCATCCGAAAAAAATTCCTTTTGTGCAAAAGCACAAAGAAGGCGCGATATGTGCGATCCTTAGGGAAAAAACCCCATTTTGGGGCATTCCCAGAGGCTAAAAAAGGTGTTGTTAACTACGCAAGGCTGCGCAAGGCTGCGCACTGGCCCAATAATAATGCAAATCCCTCGGGGCTATCAGAAAAAAAACGTTTATTGTGTAGAAAGGCGCGATATGTGCGATCCTTAGGGAAAAAACCCCATTTTTGGCCTTCCCAGAGGCTAAAAAAGCTAACTGGCAGTCTCAGCTGCATGCACAAAGGTCCCAAATGCATTCAATCCCTCTGGGACCATCCGAAAAAAATTCCTTTTGTGCAAAAGCACAAAGAAGGCGCGATATGTGCGATCCTTAGGGAAAAAACCCCATTTTGGGGCATTCCCAGAGGCTAAAAAAGGTGTTGTTAACTACGCAAGGCTGCGCAAGGCTGCGCACTGGCCCAATAATAATGCAAATCCCTCGGGGCTATCAGAAAAAAAACGTTTATTGTGTAGAAAGGCGCGATATGTGCGATCCTTAGGGAAAAAACCCCATTTTTGGCCTTCCCAGAGGCTAAAAAAGCTAACTGGCAGTCTCAGCTGCATGCACAAAGGTCCCAAATGCATTCAATCCCTCTGGGACCATCCGAAAAAAATTCCTTTTGTGCAAAAGCACAAAGAAGGCGCGATATGTGCGATCCTTAGGGAAAAAACCCCATTTTGGGGCATTCCCAGAGGCTAAAAAAGGTGTTGTTAACTACGCAAGGCTGCGCAAGGCTGCGCACTGGCCCAATAATAATGCAAATCCCTCGGGGCTATCAGAAAAAAAACGTTTATTGTGTAGAAAGGCGCGATATGTGCGATCCTTAGGGAAAAAACCCCATTTTTGGCCTTCCCAGAGGCTAAAAAAGCTAACTGGCAGTCTCAGCTGCATGCACAAAGGTCCCAAATGCATTCAATCCCTCTGGGACCATCCGAAAAAAATTCCTTTTGTGCAAAAGCACAAAGAAGGCGCGATATGTGCGATCCTTAGGGAAAAAACCCCATTTTGGGGCATTCCCAGAGGCTAAAAAAGGTGTTGTTAACTACGCAAGGCTGCGCAAGGCTGCGCACTGGCCCAATAATAATGCAAATCCCTCGGGGCTATCAGAAAAAAAACGTTTATTGTGTAGAAAGGCGCGATATGGGCGATCCTTAGGGAAAAAACCCCATTTTTGGCCTTCCCAGAGGCTAAAAAAGCTAACTGGCAGTCTCAGCTGCATGCACAAAGGTCCCAAATGCATTCAATCCCTCTGGGACCATCCGAAAAAAATTCCTTTTGTGCAAAAGCACAAAGAAGGCGCGATATGTGCGATCCTTAGGGAAAAAACCCCATTTTGGGGCATTCCCAGAGGCTAAAAAAGGTGTTGTTAACTACGCAAGGCTGCGCAAGGCTGCGCACTGGCCCAATAATAATGCAAATCCCTCGGGGCTATCAGAAAAAAAACGTTTATTGTGTAGAAAGGCGCGATATGTGCGATCCTTAGGGAAAAAACCCCATTTTTGGCCTTCCCAGAGGCTAAAAAAGCTAACTGGCAGTCTCAGCTGCATGCACAAAGGTCCCAAATGCATTCAATCCCTCTGGGACCATCCGAAAAAAATTCCTTTTGTGCAAAAGCACAAAGAAGGCGCGATATGTGCGATCCTTAGGGAAAAAACCCCATTTTGGGGCATTCCCAGAGGCTAAAAAAGGTGTTGTTAACTACGCAAGGCTGCGCAAGGCTGCGCACTGGCCCAATAATAATGCAAATCCCTCGGGGCTATCAGAAAAAAAACGTTTATTGTGTAGAAAGGCGCGATATGTGCGATCCTTAGGGAAAAAACCCCATTTTTGGCCTTCCCAGAGGCTAAAAAAGCTAACTGGCAGTCTCAGCTGCATGCACAAAGGTCCCAAATGCATTCAATCCCTCTGGGACCATCCGAAAAAAATTCCTTTTGTGCAAAAGCACAAAGAAGGCGCGATATGTGCGATCCTTAGGGAAAAAACCCCATTTTGGGGCATTCCCAGAGGCTAAAAAAGGTGTTGTTAACTACGCAAGGCTGCGCAAGGCTGCGCACTGGCCCAATAATAATGCAAATCCCTCGGGGCTATCAGAAAAAAAACGTTTATTGTGTAGAAAGGCGCGATATGTGCGATCCTTAGGGAAAAAACCCCATTTTTGGCCTTCCCAGAGGCTAAAAAAGCTAACTGGCAGTCTCAGCTGCATGCACAAAGGTCCCAAATGCATTCAATCCCTCTGGGACCATCCGAAAAAAATTCCTTTTGTGCAAAAGCACAAAGAAGGCGCGATATGTGCGATCCTTAGGGAAAAAACCCCATTTTGGGGCATTCCCAGAGGCTAAAAAAGGTGTTGTTAACTACGCAAGGCTGCGCAAGGCTGCGCACTGGCCCAATAATAATGCAAATCCCTCGGGGCTATCAGAAAAAAAACGTTTATTGTGTAGAAAGGCGCGATATGTGCGATCCTTAGGGAAAAAACCCCATTTTTGGCCTTCCCAGAGGCTAAAAAAGCTAACTGGCAGTCTCAGCTGCATGCACAAAGGTCCCAAATGCATTCAATCCCTCTGGGACCATCCGAAAAAAATTCCTTTTGTGCAAAAGCACAAAGAAGGCGCGATATGTGCGATCCTTAGGGAAAAAACCCCATTTTGGGGCATTCCCAGAGGCTAAAAAAGGTGTTGTTAACTACGCAAGGCTGCGCAAGGCTGCGCACTGGCCCAATAATAATGCAAATCCCTCGGGGCTATCAGAAAAAAAACGTTTATTGTGTAGAAAGGCGCGATATGTGCGATCCTTAGGGAAAAAACCCCATTTTTGGCCTTCCCAGAGGCTAAAAAAGCTAACTGGCAGTCTCAGCTGCATGCACAAAGGTCCCAAATGCATTCAATCCCTCTGGGACCATCCGAAAAAAATTCCTTTTGTGCAAAAGCACAAAGAAGGCGCGATATGTGCGATCCTTAGGGAAAAAACCCCATTTTGGGGCATTCCCAGAGGCTAAAAAAGGTGTTGTTAACTACGCAAGGCTGCGCAAGGCTGCGCACTGGCCCAATAATAATGCAAATCCCTCGGGGCTATCAGAAAAAAAACGTTTATTGTGTAGAAAGGCGCGATATGTGCGATCCTTAGGGAAAAAACCCCATTTTTGGCCTTCCCAGAGGCTAAAAAAGCTAACTGGCAGTCTCAGCTGCATGCACAAAGGTCCCAAATGCATTCAATCCCTCTGGGACCATCCGAAAAAAATTCCTTTTGTGCAAAAGCACAAAGAAGGCGCGATATGTGCGATCCTTAGGGAAAAAACCCCATTTTGGGGCATTCCCAGAGGCTAAAAAAGGTGTTGTTAACTACGCAAGGCTGCGCAAGGCTGCGCACTGGCCCAATAATAATGCAAATCCCTCGGGGCTATCAGAAAAAAAACGTTTATTGTGTAGAAAGGCGCGATATGTGCGATCCTTAGGGAAAAAACCCCATTTTTGGCCTTCCCAGAGGCTAAAAAAGCTAACTGGCAGTCTCAGCTGCATGCACAAAGGTCCCAAATGCATTCAATCCCTCTGGGACCATCCGAAAAAAATTCCTTTTGTGCAAAAGCACAAAGAAGGCGCGATATGTGCGATCCTTAGGGAAAAAACCCCATTTTGGGGCATTCCCAGAGGCTAAAAAAGGTGTTGTTAACTACGCAAGGCTGCGCAAGGCTGCGCACTGGCCCAATAATAATGCAAATCCCTCGGGGCTATCAGAAAAAAAACGTTTATTGTGTAGAAAGGCGCGATATGTGCGATCCTTAGGGAAAAAACCCCATTTTTGGCCTTCCCAGAGGCTAAAAAAGCTAACTGGCAGTCTCAGCTGCATGCACAAAGGTCCCAAATGCATTCAATCCCTCTGGGACCATCCGAAAAAAATTCCTTTTGTGCAAAAGCACAAAGAAGGCGCGATATGTGCGATCCTTAGGGAAAAAACCCCATTTTGGGGCATTCCCAGAGGCTAAAAAAGGTGTTGTTAACTACGCAAGGCTGCGCAAGGCTGCGCACTGGCCCAATAATAATGCAAATCCCTCGGGGCTATCAGAAAAAAAACGTTTATTGTGTAGAAAGGCGCGATATGTGCGATCCTTAGGGAAAAAACCCCATTTTTGGCCTTCCCAGAGGCTAAAAAAGCTAACTGGCAGTCTCAGCTGCATGCACAAAGGTCCCAAATGCATTCAATCCCTCTGGGACCATCCGAAAAAAATTCCTTTTGTGCAAAAGCACAAAGAAGGCGCGATATGTGCGATCCTTAGGGAAAAAACCCCATTTTGGGGCATTCCCAGAGGCTAAAAAAGGTGTTGTTAACTACGCAAGGCTGCGCAAGGCTGCGCACTGGCCCAATAATAATGCAAATCCCTCGGGGCTATCAGAAAAAAAACGTTTATTGTGTAGAAAGGCGCGATATGTGCGATCCTTAGGGAAAAAACCCCATTTTTGGCCTTCCCAGAGGCTAAAAAAGCTAACTGGCAGTCTCAGCTGCATGCACAAAGGTCCCAAATGCATTCAATCCCTCTGGGACCATCCGAAAAAAATTCCTTTTGTGCAAAAGCACAAAGAAGGCGCGATATGTGCGATCCTTAGGGAAAAAACCCCATTTTGGGGCATTCCCAGAGGCTAAAAAAGGTGTTGTTAACTACGCAAGGCTGCGCAAGGCTGCGCACTGGCCCAATAATAATGCAAATCCCTCGGGGCTATCAGAAAAAAAACGTTTATTGTGTAGAAAGGCGCGATATGTGCGATCCTTAGGGAAAAAACCCCATTTTTGGCCTTCCCAGAGGCTAAAAAAGCTAACTGGCAGTCTCAGCTGCATGCACAAAGGTCCCAAATGCATTCAATCCCTCTGGGACCATCCGAAAAAAATTCCTTTTGTGCAAAAGCACAAAGAAGGCGCGATATGTGCGATCCTTAGGGAAAAAACCCCATTTTGGGGCATTCCCAGAGGCTAAAAAAGGTGTTGTTAACTACGCAAGGCTGCGCAAGGCTGCGCACTGGCCCAATAATAATGCAAATCCCTCGGGGCTATCAGAAAAAAAACGTTTATTGTGTAGAAAGGCGCGATATGTGCGATCCTTAGGGAAAAAACCCCATTTTTGGCCTTCCCAGAGGCTAAAAAAGCTAACTGGCAGTCTCAGCTGCATGCACAAAGGTCCCAAATGCATTCAATCCCTCTGGGACCATCCGAAAAAAATTCCTTTTGTGCAAAAGCACAAAGAAGGCGCGATATGTGCGATCCTTAGGGAAAAAACCCCATTTTGGGGCATTCCCAGAGGCTAAAAAAGGTGTTGTTAACTACGCAAGGCTGCGCAAGGCTGCGCACTGGCCCAATAATAATGCAAATCCCTCGGGGCTATCAGAAAAAAAACGTTTATTGTGTAGAAAGGCGCGATATGTGCGATCCTTAGGGAAAAAACCCCATTTTTGGCCTTCCCAGAGGCTAAAAAAGCTAACTGGCAGTCTCAGCTGCATGCACAAAGGTCCCAAATGCATTCAATCCCTCTGGGACCATCCGAAAAAAATTCCTTTTGTGCAAAAGCACAAAGAAGGCGCGATATGTGCGATCCTTAGGGAAAAAACCCCATTTTGGGGCATTCCCAGAGGCTAAAAAAGGTGTTGTTAACTACGCAAGGCTGCGCAAGGCTGCGCACTGGCCCAATAATAATGCAAATCCCTCGGGGCTATCAGAAAAAAAACGTTTATTGTGTAGAAAGGCGCGATATGTGCGATCCTTAGGGAAAAAACCCCATTTTTGGCCTTCCCAGAGGCTAAAAAAGCTAACTGGCAGTCTCAGCTGCATGCACAAAGGTCCCAAATGCATTCAATCCCTCTGGGACCATCCGAAAAAAATTCCTTTTGTGCAAAAGCACAAAGAAGGCGCGATATGTGCGATCCTTAGGGAAAAAACCCCATTTTGGGGCATTCCCAGAGGCTAAAAAAGGTGTTGTTAACTACGCAAGGCTGCGCAAGGCTGCGCACTGGCCCAATAATAATGCAAATCCCTCGGGGCTATCAGAAAAAAAACGTTTATTGTGTAGAAAGGCGCGATATGTGCGATCCTTAGGGAAAAAACCCCATTTTTGGCCTTCCCAGAGGCTAAAAAAGCTAACTGGCAGTCTCAGCTGCATGCACAAAGGTCCCAAATGCATTCAATCCCTCTGGGACCATCCGAAAAAAATTCCTTTTGTGCAAAAGCACAAAGAAGGCGCGATATGTGCGATCCTTAGGGAAAAAACCCCATTTTGGGGCATTCCCAGAGGCTAAAAAAGGTGTTGTTAACTACGCAAGGCTGCGCAAGGCTGCGCACTGGCCCAATAATAATGCAAATCCCTCGGGGCTATCAGAAAAAAAACGTTTATTGTGTAGAAAGGCGCGATATGTGCGATCCTTAGGGAAAAAACCCCATTTTTGGCCTTCCCAGAGGCTAAAAAAGCTAACTGGCAGTCTCAGCTGCATGCACAAAGGTCCCAAATGCATTCAATCCCTCTGGGACCATCCGAAAAAAATTCCTTTTGTGCAAAAGCACAAAGAAGGCGCGATATGTGCGATCCTTAGGGAAAAAACCCCATTTTGGGGCATTCCCAGAGGCTAAAAAAGGTGTTGTTAACTACGCAAGGCTGCGCAAGGCTGCGCACTGGCCCAATAATAATGCAAATCCCTCGGGGCTATCAGAAAAAAAACGTTTATTGTGTAGAAAGGCGCGATATGTGCGATCCTTAGGGAAAAAACCCCATTTTTGGCCTTCCCAGAGGCTAAAAAAGCTAACTGGCAGTCTCAGCTGCATGCACAAAGGTCCCAAATGCATTCAATCCCTCTGGGACCATCCGAAAAAAATTCCTTTTGTGCAAAAGCACAAAGAAGGCGCGATATGTGCGATCCTTAGGGAAAAAACCCCATTTTGGGGCATTCCCAGAGGCTAAAAAAGGTGTTGTTAACTACGCAAGGCTGCGCAAGGCTGCGCACTGGCCCAATAATAATGCAAATCCCTCGGGGCTATCAGAAAAAAAACGTTTATTGTGTAGAAAGGCGCGATATGTGCGATCCTTAGGGAAAAAACCCCATTTTTGGCCTTCCCAGAGGCTAAAAAAGCTAACTGGCAGTCTCAGCTGCATGCACAAAGGTATTCAATCCCTCTGGGACCATCCGAAAAAAATTCCTTTTGTGCAAAAGCACAAAGAAGGCGCGATATGTGCGATCCTTAGGGAAAAAACCCCATTTTGGGGCATTCCCAGAGGCTAAAAAAGGTGTTGTTAACTACGCAAGGCTGCGCAAGGCTGCGCACTGGCCCAATAATAATGCAAATCCCTCGGGGCTATCAGAAAAAAAACGTTTATTGTGTAGAAAGGCGCGATATGTGCGATCCTTAGGGAAAAACCCCATTTTTGGCCTTCCCAGAGGCTAAAAAAGCTAACTGGCAGTCTCAGCTGCATGCACAAAGGTCCCAAATGCATTCAATCCCTCTGGGACCATCCGAAAAAAATTCCTTTGTGCAAAAGCACAAAGAAGGCGCGATATGTGCGATCCTTAGGGAAAAAACCCCATTTTGGGGCATTCCCAGAGGCTAAAAAAGGTGTTGTTAACTACGCAAGGCTGCGCAAGGCTGCGCACTGGCCCAATAATAATGCAAATCCCTCGGGGCTATCAGAAAAAAAAACGTTTATTGTGTAGAAAGGCGCGATATGTGCGATCCTTAGGGAAAAAACCCCATTTTTGGCCTTCCCAGAGGCTAAAAAAGCTAACTGGCAGTCTCAGCTGCATGCACAAAGGTCCCAAATGCATTCAATCCCTCTGGGACCATCCGAAAAAAATTCCTTTTGTGCAAAAGCACAAAGAAGGCGCGATATGTGCGATCCTTAGGGAAAAAACCCCATTTTGGGGCATTCCCAGAGGCTAAAAAAGGTGTTGTTAACTACGCAAGGCTGCGCAAGGCTGCGCACTGGCCCAATAATAATGCAAATCCCTCGGGGCTATCAGAAAAAAACGTTTATTGTGTAGAAAGGCGCGATATGTGCGATCCTTAGGGAAAAAACCCATTTTTGGCCTTCCCAGAGGCTAAAAAAGCTAACTGGCAGTCTCAGCTGCATGCACAAAGGTCCCAAATGCATTCAATCCCTCTGGGACCATCCGAAAAAAATTCCTTTTGTGCAAAAGCACAAAGAAGGCGCGATATGTGCGATCCTTAGGGAAAAAACCCCATTTTGGGGCATTCCCAGAGGCTAAAAAAGGTGTTGTTAACTACGCAAGGCTGCGCAAGGCTGCGCACTGGCCCAATAATAATGCAAATCCCTCGGGGCTATCAGAAAAAAAACGTTTATTGTGTAGAAAGGCGCGATATGTGCGATCCTTAGGGAAAAAACCCCATTTTTGGCCTTCCCAGAGGCTAAAAAAGCTAACTGGCAGTCTCAGCTGCATGCACAAAGGTCCCAAATGCATTCAATCCCTCTGGGACCATCCGAAAAAAATTCCTTTTGTGCAAAAGCACAAAGAAGGCGCGATATGTGCGATCCTTAGGGAAAAAACCCCATTTTGGGGCATTCCCAGAGGCTAAAAAAGGTGTTGTTAACTACGCAAGGCTGCGCAAGGCTGCGCACTGGCCCAATAATAATGCAAATCCCTCGGGGCTATCAGAAAAAAAACGTTTATTGTGTAGAAAGGCGCGATATGTGCGATCCTTAGGGAAAAAACCCCATTTTTGGCCTTCCCAGAGGCTAAAAAAGCTAACTGGCAGTCTCAGCTGCATGCACAAAGGTCCCAAATGCATTCAATCCCTCTGGGACCATCCGAAAAAAATTCCTTTTGTGCAAAAGCACAAAGAAGGCGCGATACTGTGGAACCCCATTTTGGTGGCATTCCCAGAGGCTAAAAAAGGTGTTGTTAACTACGCAAGGCTGCGCAAGGCTGCGCACTGGCCCTATAATAATGCAAATCCCTCGGGGCTATCAGAAAAAAAAACGTTTATTGTGTAGAAAGGCGCGATAGTGCGATCCTTAGGGAAAAAACCCATTTTTGGCCTTCCCAGAGGCTAAAAAGCTAACTGCAGTCTCAGCTGCATGCACAAAGGTCCCCAAATGCATTCAATCCCTCTGGGACCATCCGAAAAAAATTCCTTTTGTGCAAAAGCACAAAGAAGGCGCGCGATATGTGCGATCCTTAGGGAAAAAACCCCATTTTGGGGCATTCCCAGAGGCTAAAAAAGGTGTTGTTAACTACGCAAGGCTGCGCAAGGCTGCGCACTGGCCCAATAATAATGCAAATCCCTCGGGGCTATCAGAAAAAAACGTTTATTGTGTGAAAGGCGCCGATATGTGCGATCCTTAGGGAAAAAACCCCATTTTTGGCCTTCCCAGAGGCTAAAAAAGCTAACTGGCAGTCTCAGCTGCATGCACAAAGGTCCCAAATGCATTCAATCCCTCTGGGACCATCCGAAAAAAATTCCTTTTGTGCAAAAGCACAAAGAAGGCGCGATATGTGCGATCCTTAGGGAAAAAACCCCATTTTGGGGCATTCCCAGAGGCTAAAAAAGGTGTTGTTAACTACGCAAGGCTGCGCAAGGCTGCGCACTGGCCCAATAATAATGCAAATCCCTCGGGGCTATCAGAAAAAAAACGTTTATTGTGTAGAAAGGCGCGATATGTGCGATCCTTAGGGAAAAAACCCCATTTTTGGCCTTCCCAGAGGCTAAAAAAGCTAACTGGCAGTCTCAGCTGCATGCACAAAGGTCCCAAATGCATTCAATCCCTCTGGGACCATCCGAAAAAAATTCCTTTTGTGCAAAAGCACAAAGAAGGCGCGATATGTGCGATCCTTAGGGAAAAAACCCCATTTTGGGGCATTCCCAGAGGCTAAAAAAGGTGTTGTTAACTACGCAAGGCTGCGCAAGGCTGCGCACTGGCCCAATAATAATGCAAATCCTCGGGGCTATCAGAAAAAAAACGTTTATTGTGTAGAAAGGCGCGATATGTGCGATCCTTAGGGAAAAACCCCATTTTTGGCCTTCCCAGAGGCTAAAAAGCTAACTGGCAGTCTCAGCTGCATGCACAAAGGTCCCAAATGCATTCAATCCCTCTGGGACCATCCGAAAAAAATTCCTTTTGTGCAAAAGCACAAAGAAGGCGCGATATGTGCGATCCTTAGGGAAAAAACCCCATTTTGGGGCATTCCCAGAGGCTAAAAAAGGTGTTGTTAACTACGCAAGGCTGCGCAAGGCTGCGCACTGGCCCAATAATAATGCAAATCCCTCGGGGCTATCAGAAAAAAAACGTTTATTGTGTAGAAAGGCGCGATATGTGCGATCCTTAGGGAAAAAACCCCATTTTTGGCCTTCCCAGAGGCTAAAAAAGCTAACTGGCAGTCTCAGCTGCATGCACAAAGGTCCCAAATGCATTCAATCCCTCTGGGACCATCCGAAAAAAATTCCTTTTGTGCAAAAGCACAAAGAAGGCGCGATATGTGCGATCCTTAGGGAAAAAACCCCATTTTGGGGCATTCCCAGAGGCTAAAAAAGGTGTTGTTAACTACGCAAGGCTGCGCAAGGCTGCGCACTGGCCCAATAATAATGCAAATCCCTCGGGGCTATCAGAAAAAAAACGTTTATTGTGTAGAAAGGCGCGATATGTGCGATCCTTAGGGAAAAAACCCCATTTTTGGCCTTCCCAGAGGCTAAAAAAGCTAACTGGCAGTCTCAGCTGCATGCACAAAGGTCCCAAATGCATTCAATCCCTCTGGGACCATCCGAAAAAAATTCCTTTTGTGCAAAAGCACAAAGAAGGCGCGATATGTGCGATCCTTAGGGAAAAAACCCCATTTTGGGGCATTCCCAGAGGCTAAAAAAGGTGTTGTTAACTACGCAAGGCTGCGCAAGGCTGCGCACTGGCCCAATAATAATGCAAATCCCTCGGGGCTATCAGAAAAAAAACGTTTATTGTGTAGAAAGGCGCGAT
>CAXIQD010000125.1:0-26000 GCA_964030785.1 Siderastrea siderea | reverse complement strand
AAGTTTATTGTGTAGAAAGGCGCGATGTGTGCGATCCTTAGGGAAAATACCCCATTTGTGGCCTTCCCAGAGGCGAAAAAAGGTGTTGTTAACTTCGCAAGGTTGCGCAAGGCTGCGCACTGGCCCAATAATAATGCAAATCCCTCGGGGCTATCAGAAAAAAAAGTTTATTGTGTAGAAAGGCGCGATGTGTGCGATCCTTAGGGAAAAAGTCCCATTTGTGGCCTTCCCAGAGGCGAAAAAAGGTGTTGTTAACTTCGCAAGGCTGTGCAAGGCTGCGCACTGGCCCAATAATAATGCAAATCCCTCGGGGCTATCAGAAAAAAAAGTTTATTGCGTAGAAAGTCTGCGATTTTGTCGATAAGGTGGAAATTTCGGTTTTCAGAAGGGTGGGGTGGGTCCCTCAAAAAAGTGCTCGTTTTGGTGCAACGGCCCCGGCACAAAAGCAGCCCAGATCCCGTTGCGGCACCAAAAAACGTTCCATTTGGCACTATTTTTATCGAATTTGGCGATACTAAAAAGTGCTGCACTTTTTCAGGGCTTGAATTAGCCCCGAAAAGCAGAAAAAAGCTAATTGGCGCTCTCAGCTGCATGCACAAAGGTCCCAAATGCATTCAATCCCTCTGGGAAATTCCGAAAAAAATTCCTTTTGTGCGAAAGCACAAAGAAGGCGCGATATGTGCGATCCTTATGGAAAAAACCCCATTTGTGGCCTTCCCAGAGGCGAAAAAAGGTGTTGTTAACTACGCAAGGCTGCGCAAGGCTGAGCACTGGCCCAATAATAATGCAAATCCCTCCGGGCTATCAGAAAAAAACGTTTATTGTGTAGAAAGGCGCGATCTGTGCGATCCTTAGGGAAAATACCCCATTTGTGGCCTTCCCAGAGGCGAAAAAAGGTGTTGTTAACTTCGCAAGGCTGCGCAAGGCTGCGCACTGGCCCAATAATAATGCAAATCCCTCGGGGCTATCAGAAAAAAAAGTTTATTGTGTAGAAAGACGCGATGTGTGCGATCCTTAGGGAAAATACCCCATTTGTTGTCTTCCCAGAGGCGAAAAAAGGTGTTGTTAACTTCGCAAGGCTGCGCAAGCCTGCGCACTGGCCCAATAATAATGCAAATCCCTCGGAGCTATCAGAAAAAAAAATTTCTTGTGTTGAAAGGCGCGATGTGTGCGATCCTTAGGGAAAATACCCCATTTGTGGCCTTCCCAGAGGCGAAAAAAGGTGTTGTTAAATTCGCAAGGCTGCGCAAGGCTACGCACTGGCCCAATAATAATGCAAATCCCTCGGGGCTATCAGAAAAAAAAGTTTATTGCGTAGAAAGTCTGCGATTTTGTCGATAAGGTGGGAATTTCGGTTTTCAGAGGGGTGGGGTGGGTCCCTCAAGAAAGTGCTGGTTTTGGTGCAACGGCCCCAGCACAAAAGCAGCCCAGATCCCGTTGCGGCACCAAAAAACATTCGATTTGGCAGTATTTTTATCGAATTTGGCGATACTAAAAAGTGCTGCACTTTTTCAGGGCTTGAATTAGCCCCAAAAAGCAGAAAAAAGCTAATTGGCGCTCTCAGCTGCATGCACAAAGGTCCCAAATGCATTCAATCCCTCTGGGACCATCCGAAAAAAATTCCTTTTGTGCAAAAGCACAAAGAAGGCGCGATATGTGCGATCCTTAGGGAAAAAACCCCATTTTTGGCCTTCCCAGAGGCGAAAAAAGGTGTTGTTAACTTCGCAAGGCTGCGCAAGCCTGCGCACTGGCCCAATAATAATGCAAATCCCTCCGGGCTATCAGAAAAAAAGTTTATTGTGTAGAAAGGCGCGATCTGTGCAATCCTTAGGGAAAAAACCCCATTTGTGGCCTTCCCAGAGGCGAAAAAAGGTGTTGTTAACTTCGCAAGGCTGTGCAAGGCTGCGCACTGGCCCAATAATAATGCAAATCCCTCGGGGCTATCAGAAAAAAAAGTTTATTGTGTAGAAAGGCGCGATGTGTGCGATCCTTAGGGAAAATACCCCATTTGTTGTCTTCCCAGAGGCGAAAAAAGGTGTTGTTAACTTCGCAAGGCTGTGCAAGGCTGCGCACTGGCCCAATAATAATGCAAATCCCTCGGGGCTGTCAGAAAAAAAAGTTTATTGCGTAGAAAGTCTGCGATTTTGTCGATAAGGTGGAAATTTCTGTTTTCAGAGGGGTGGGGTGGGTCCCTCAAAAAAGTGCTCGTTTTGGTGCAACGGCCCCAGCACAAAAGCAGCCCAGATCCCGTTGCGGCACCAAAAAATCTTCCATTTGGCACTATTTTTATCGAATTTGGCGATACTAAAAAGTGCTGCACTTTTTCAGGGCTTGAATTAGCCCCAAAAAGCAGAAAAAAGCTAATTGGCGCTCTCAGCTGCATGCACAAAGGTCCCAAATGCATTCAATCCCTCTGGGAAATTCCGAAAAAAATTCCTTTTGTGCAAAAGCACAAAGAAGGCGCAATATGTGCGATCCTTAGGGAAAAAACCCCATTTGTGGCCTTCCCAGAGGCGAAAAAAGGTGTTGTTAACTACGCAAGGCTGCGCAAGGCTGCGCACTGGCCCAATAATAATGCAAATCCCTCCGGGCTATCAGAAAAAAAAGTTTATTGTGTAGAAAGGCGCGATCTGTGCGATCCTTAGGGAAAATACCCCATTTGTGGCCTTCCCAGAGGCGAAAAAAGGTGTTGTTAACTTCGCAAGGCTGCGCAAGGCTGCGCACTGGCCCAATAATAATGCAAATCCCTCGGGGCTATCAGAAAAAAAAAGTTTATTGTGTAGAAAGGCGCGATGTGTGCGATCCTTAGGGAAAATACCCCATTTGTTGTCTTCCCAGAGGCGAAAAAAGGTGTTGTTAACTTCGCAAGGCTGCGCAAGGCTGCGCACTGGCCCAATAATAATGCAAATCCATCGGAGCTATCAGAAAAAAAAATTTCTTGTGTTGAAAGGCGCGATGTGTGCGATCCTTAGGGAAAATACCCCATTTGTGGCCTTCCCAGAGGCGAAAACAGGTGTTGTTAACTTCGCAAGGCTGTGCAAGGCTGCGCACTGGCCCAATAATAATGCAAATCCCTCGGGGCTATCAGAAAAAAAAGTTTATTGCGTAGAAAGTCTGCGATTTTGTCGATAAGGTGGAAATTTCTGTTTTCAGAGGGGTGAGGTGGGTCCCTCAAAAAAGTGCTGGTTTTGGTGCAACGGCCCCAGCACAAAAGCAACCCAGATCCCGTTGCGGCACCAAAAAACATTCGATTTGGCACTATTTTTATCGAATTTGGCGATACTAAAAAGTGCTGCACTTTTTCAGGGCTTGAATTAGCCCCAAAAAGCAGAAAAAAGCTAATTGGCGCTCTCAGCTGCATGCACAAAGGCCCCAAATGCATTCAATCCCTCTGGGACCATCCGAAAAAAATTCCTTTTGTGCAAAAGCACAAAGAAGGCGCGATATGTGCGATCCTTAGGGAAAAAACCCCATTTTTGGCCTTCCCAGAGGCGAAAAAAGGTGTTGTTAACTACGCAAGGCTGCGCAAGGCTGTGCACTGGCCCAATAATAATGCAAATCCCTCCGGGCTATCAGAAAAAAAGTTTATTGTGTAGAAAGGCGCGATGTGTGCGATCCTTAGGGAGAAAACCCCATTTCTGGCCTTCCCAGAGGCGAAAAAAGGTGTTGTTAACTTCGCAAGGCTGCGCAAGGCTGCGCACTGGCCCAATAATAATGCAAATCCCTCGGGGCTATCAGAAAAAAAAGTTTATTGTGTAGAAAGGCGCGATGTGTGCGATCCTTAGGGAAAATACCCCATTTGTGGCCTTCCCAGAGGCGAAAAAAGGTGTTGTTAACTTCCCAAGGCTGTGCAAGGCTGCGCGCTGGCCCAATAATAATGCAAATCCCTCGGGGCTATCAGAAAAAAAAGTTTATTGTGTAGAAAGGCGCGATCTGTGCGATCCTTAGGGAAAAAATCCCATTTGTGGCCTTCCCAGAGGCAAAAAAAGGTGTTGTTAACTTCGCAAGGCTGCGCAAGGCTGCGCACTGGCCCAATAATAATGCAAATCCCTCGGGGCTATCAGAAAAAAAAGTTTATTGTTTAGAAAGGCGCGATCTGTGCGATCGTTAGGGAAAATACCCCATTTGTGGCCTTCCCAGAGGCGAAAAAAGGTGTTGTTAACTTCGCAAGGCTGCGCAAGGCTGCGCACTGGCCCAATAATAATGCAAATCCCTCGGGGCTATCAGAAAAAAAAGTTTATTTTGTAGAAAGGCGCGATGTGTGCGATTCTTAGGGAAAAAAACCCATTTGTGGCCTTCCCAGAGCCGAAAAACGGTGTTGTTAACTTCGCAAGGCTGCGCAAGGCTGCGCACTGGCCCAATAATAATGCAAATCCCTCGGGGCTATCAGAAAAAAAAGTTTATTGTGTAGAAAGGCGCGATGTGTGCGATCCTTAGGGAAAATACCCCATTTGTGGCCTTCCCAGAGGCGAAAAAAGGTGTTGTTAACTTCGCAAGGCTGCGCAAGGCTGCGCACTGGCCCAATAATAATGCAAATCCCTCGGGGCTATCAGAAAAAAATTTTATTTTGTAGAAAGGCGCGATCTCTGCGATTCTTAGGGAAAAAAACCCATTTGTGGCCTTCCCAGAGGCGAAAAAAGGTGTTGTTAACTTCGCAAGGCTGCGCAAGGCTGCGCACTGGCCCAATAATAATGCAAATCCCTCGGGGCTATCAGAGAAAAAAGTTTATTGTCTAGAAAGGCGAGATGTGTGCGATCCTTAGGGAAAATACCCCATTTGTGGCCTTCCCAGAGGCGAAAAAAGGTGTTGTTAACTTCGCAAGGCTGCGCAAGGCTGCGCACTGGCCCAATAATAATGCAAATCCCTCAAGGCTATCAGAAAAAAAAGTTTATTGTGTAGAAAGGCGCGATGTGTGCGATCCTTAGGGAAAAAACCCCATTTGTGGCCTTCCCAGAGGCGAAAAAAGGTGTTGTTAACTTCGCAAGGCTGCGCAAGGCTGCGCACTGGCCCAATAATAATGCAAATCCCTCGGGGCTATCAGAAAAAAAAGTTTGTTGTGTAGAAAGGCGCGATGTGTGCGATCCTTAGGGAAAAAACCCCATTTGTGGCCTTGCCAGAGGCGAAGAAAGGTGTTGTTAACTTCGCAAGGCTGCGCAAGGCTGCGCACTGGCCCAATATTAATGCAAATCCCTTGGGGCTATCAGAAAAAAAAGTTTATTGCGTCGAAAGTCTGCGATTTTGTCGATAAGGTGGGAATTTCTGTTTTCAGAGGGGTGGGGTGGGTCCCTCAAAAAAGTGCTGGTTTTGGTGCAACGGCCCCACCACAAAAGCACCCAGATCCCGTTGCAGCACCAAACAACATTCCATTTGGCACTATTTTTATGGAATTTGGCGATACTAAACAGTGCTGCACTTTTTCAGGGCTTGAATTAGCCCCAAAAAGCAGAAAAAGCTAATTGGCGCTCTCAGCTGCATGCACAAAGGTCCCAAATGCATTCAATCCCTCTGGGACCATCCGAAAAAAATTCCTTTTGTGCAAAAGCACAAAGAAGGCGCGATATGTGCGATTCTTAGGGAAAAAACCCCATTTGTGGCCTTCCCAGAGGCGAAAAAAGGTGTTGTTCACTTCGCAAGGCTGCGCAAGTCTGCGCACTGGCCCAATAATAATGCAAATCCCTCGGGGCTATCAGAAAAAAAAGTTTATTGTGTAGAAAGGCGCGATGTGTGCGATCCTTAGGGAAAATACCCCATTTGTGGCCTTCCCAGAGGCGAAAAAAGGTGTTGTTAACTTCGCAAGGCTGCGCAAGTCTGCGCACTGGCCCAATAATAATGCAAATCCCTCGGGGCTATCAGAAAAAAAAGTTTATTGTGTAGAAAGGCGCGATCTGTGCGATCCTTAGGGAAAAAACCCCATTTGTGGCCTTCCCAGAGGCGAAAAAAGGTGTTCTTAACTTCGCAAGGCTGCGCAAGGCTGCGCACTGGCCCAATAATAATGCAAATCCCTCGGGGCTATGAGAAAAAAAAGTTTATTGTGTAGAAAGGCGCGATGTGTGCGATCCTTAGGGAAAATAACCCATTTGTGGCCTTCCCAGAGGCGAAAAAAGGTGTTGTTAACTTCGCAAGGCTGTGCAAGGCTGCGCACTGGCCCAATAATAATGCAAATCCCTCGGGGCTATCAGAAAAAAAAGTTTATTGTGTAGAAAGGCGCGATGTGTGCGATCCTTAGGGAAAAAATCCCATTTGTGGCCTTCCCAGAGGCGAAAAAAGGTGTTGTTAACTTCGCAAGGCTGCGCAAGGCTGCGCACTGGCCCAATAATAATGCAAATCCCTCGGGGCTACCAGAAAAAAAAGTTTATTGTGTAGAAAGGCGCGATGTGTGCGATCCTTAGGGAAAATACCCCATTTGTGGCCTTCCCAGAGGCGAAAAAAGGTGTTGTTAACTTCGCAAGTCTGCGCAAGGCTGCGCACTGGCCCAATAATAATGCAAATCCCTCGGGGCTATCAGAAAAAAAAGTTTATCGTGTAGAAAGGCGCGATGTGTGCGATCCTTAGGGAAAATACCCCATTTGTGGCCTTCCCAGAGGCGAAAAAAGGTGTTGTTAACTTCGCAAGGCTGCGCAAGGCTGCGCACTGGCCCAATAATAATGCAAATCCCTCGGGGCTATCAGAAAAAAAAGTTTATTGTCTAGAAAGGTGCGATCTGTGCGATCCTTAGGGAAAATACCCCATTTGTGGCCTTCCCAGAGGCGAAAAAGGGTGTTTTTAACTACGCAAGGCTGCGCAAGGCTGCGCACTGGCCCAATAATAATGCAAATCCCTCGGAGCTATCAGAAAAAAAAATTTATTGTGTTGAAAGGCGCCATGTGTGCGATCCTTAGGGAAAATACCCCATTTGTGGCCTTCCCAGAGGCGAAAAAAGGTGTTGTTAACTACGCAAGGCTGCGCAACGCTGCGCACTGGCCCAATAATAATGCAAATCCCTCGGAGCTATCAGAAAAAAAAATTTATTGTGTTGAAAGGCGCCATGTGTGCGATCCTTAGGGAAAATACCCCATTTGTGGCCTTCCCAGAGGCGAAAAAAGGTGTTGTTAACTTCGCAAGGCTGCGCAAGGCTGCGCACTTGCCCAATAATAATGCAAATCCCTCGGGGCTATCAGAAAAAAAAGTTTATTGTGTAGAAACGCGCGATGTGTGCGATCCTTAGGGAAAAAACCCCATTTGTGGCCTTCCCAGAGGCGAAAAAAGGTGTTGTTAACTTCGCAAGGCTGCGCAAGGCTGCGCACTGGCCCAATAATAATGCAAATCCCTCGGGGCTATCAGAAAAAAAAGTTTATTGTGTAGAAAGGCGCGATCTGTGCGATCCTTAGGGAAAATACCCCATTTGTGGCCTTCCCAGAGGCGAAAAAGGGTGTTGTTAACTTCGCAAGGCTGCGCAAGGCTGCGCACTGGCCCAATAATAATGCAAATCCCTCGGGGCTATCAGAAAAAAAAGTTTATTGTGTAGATAGGCGCGATGTGTGCGATCCTCAGGGAAAATACCCCATTTGTGGCCTTCCCAGAGGCGAAAAAAGGTGTTGTTAACTTCGCAAGGTTGCGCAAGGCTGCGCACTGGCCCAATAATAATGCAAATCCCTCGGGGCTATCAGAAAAAAAAGTTTATTGTCTAGAAAGGTGCGATCTGTGCGATCCTTAGGGAAAATACCCCATTTGTGGCCTTCCCAGAGGCGAAAAAGGGTGTTGTTAACTACGCAAGGCTGCGCAAGGCTGCGCACTGGCCCAATAATAATGCAAATCCCTCGGAGCTATCAGAAAAAAAAATTTATTGTGTTGAAAGGCGCCATGTGTGCGATCCTTAGGGAAAATACCCCATTTGTGGCCTTCCCAGAGGCGAAAAAAGGTGTTGTTAACTACGCAAGGCTGCGCAAGGCTGCGCACTGGCCCAATAATAATGCAAATCCCTCGGAGCTATCAGAAAAAAAAATTTATTGTGTTGAAAGGCGCCATGTGTGCGATCCTTAGGGAAAATACCCCATTTGTGGCCTTCCCAGAGGCGAAAAAAGGTGTTGTTAACTTCGCAAGGCTGTGCAAGGCTGCGCACTTGCCCAATAATAATGCAAATCCCTCGGGGCTATCAGAAAAAAAAGTTTATTGTGTAGAAAGGCGCGATGTGTGCGATCCTTAGGGAAAAAACCCCATTTGTGGCCTTCCCAGAGGCGAAAAAAGGTGTTGTTAACTTTGCAAGGCTGCGCAAGGCTGCGCACTGGCCCAATAATAATGCAAATCCCTCGGGGCTATCAGAAAAAAAAGTTTATTGTGTAGAAAGGCGCGATGTGTGCGATCCTTAGGGAAAATACCCCATTTGTGGCCTTCCCAGAGGCGAAAAAGGGTGTTGTTAACTTCGCAAGGCTGCGCAAGGCTGCGCACTGGCCCAATAATAATGCAAATCCCTCGGGGCTATCAGAAAAAAAAGTTTATTGTGTAGATAGGCGCGATGTGTGCGATCCTCAGGGAAAATACCCCATTTGTGGCCTTCCCAGAGGCGAAAAAAGGTGTTGTTAACTTCGCAAGGTTGCGCAAGGCTGCGCACTGGCCCAATAATAATGCAAATCCCTCGGGGCTATCAGAAAAAAAAGTTTATTGTGTAGAAAGGCGCGATCTGTGCGATCCTTAGGGAAAAAACCCCATTTGTGGCCTTCCCAGAGGCGAAAAAAGGTGTTGTTAACTTCGCAAGGCTGCGCAAGGCTGCGCACTGGCCCAATAATAATGCAAATCCCTCGGGGCTATCAGAAAAAAAAGTTTATTGTGTAGAAAGGCGCGATGTGTGCGATTCTTAGGGAAAATACCCCATTTGTGGCCTTCCCAGAGGCGAAAAAAGGTGTTGTTAAATTCGCAAGGCTGCGCAAGGCTGCGCACTGGCCCAATAATAATGCAAATCCCTCGGGGCTATCAGAAAAAAAAGTTTATTGCGTAGAAAGTCTGCGATTTCGTCGATAAGGTGGGAATTTCGGTTTTCAGAGGGGTGGGGTGGGTCCCTCAAAAAAGTGCTAGTTTTGGTGCAACGGCCCCAGCACAAAAGCAGCCCAGATCCCGTTGCAGCACCAAAAAACATTCCATTTGGCCCTTTTTTTATCGAATTTGGCGATACTAAAAAGTGCTGCACTTTTTCAGGGCTTGAATTAGCCCCAAAAAGCAGAAAAAAGCTAATTGGCGCTCTCAGCTGCATGCACAAAGGTCTCAAATGCATTTAAT
The DNA here is from genome assembly GCA_964030785.1 of Siderastrea siderea. Lineage (NCBI taxonomy): Eukaryota > Metazoa > Cnidaria > Anthozoa > Scleractinia > Rhizangiidae > Siderastrea > Siderastrea siderea. The sequence goes on along the minus strand of CAXIQD010000125.1, from coordinate 16,751 downwards.
CCCTCTGGGACCATCCGAAAAAAATTCCTTTTGTGCAAAAGCACAAAGAAGGCGCGATATGTGCGATCCTTAGGGAAAAAACCCCATTTTTGGCCTTCCCAGAGGCGAAAAAAGGTGTTGTTAACTACGCAAGGCTGCGCAAGGCTGCGCACTGGCCCAATAATAATGCAAATCCCTCGGGGCTATCAGAAAAAAAAGTTTATTGTGTAGAAAGGCGCGATGTGTGCGATCCTTAGGGAAAAAACCCCATTTGTGGCCTTCCCAGAGGCAAAAAAAGGTGTTGTTAACTTCGCAAGGCTGCGCAAGGCTGCGCACTGGCCCAATAATAATGCAAATCCCTCGGGGCTATCAGAAAAAAAAGTTTATTGTGTAGAAAGGCGCGATCTGTGCGATCTTTAGGGAAAAAGCCCAATTTGTGGCCTTCCCAGAGGCGAAAAAAGGTGTTGTTAACTTCGCAAGGCTGTGCAAGGCTGCGCACAGGCCCAATAATAATGCAAATCCCTCGGGGCTATCAGAAAAAAAAGTTTTTTGTGTAGAAAGGCGCGATGTGTGCGATCCTTAGGGAAAATACCCCATTTGTGGCCTTCCCAGAGGCGAAAAAAGGTGTTGGTAACTTCGCAAGGCTGCGCAAGGCTGCGCACTGGCCCAATAATAATGCAAATCCCTCGGGGCTACCAGAAAAAAACGTTTATGGCGTAGAAAGTCTGCGATTTTGTCGATAAGGTGGGAATTTCTGTTTTCAGAGGGGTGGGGTGGGTCCCTCAAAAAATTGCTGGTTTTGGTGCAACGGCCCCAGCACAAAAGCAGCCCAGATCCCGTTGCGGCACAAAAAAACATTCCATTTGGCCCTTTTTTTATCGAATTTGGCGATACTAAAAAGTGCTGCACTTTTTCAGGGCTTGAATTAGCCCCAAAAAGCAGAAAAAAGCTAATTGGCGCTCTCAGCTGCATGCACAAAGGTCCCAAATGCATTCAAGCCCTCTGGGACCATCCGAAAAAAATTCCTTTTGTGCAAAAGCACAAAGAAGGCGCGATATGTGCGATCCTTAGGGAAAAAACCCCATTTTTGGCCTTCCCAGAGGCGAAAAAAGGTGTTGTTAACTACGCAAGGCTGCGCAAGGCTGCGCACTGGCCCAATAATAATGCAAATCCCTCCGGGCTATCAGAAAAAAAGTTTATTGTGTAGAAAGGCGCGATGTGTGCGATCCTTAGGGAAAATACCCCATTTGTGGCCTTCCCAGAGGCGAAAAAAGGTGTTGTTAACTTCGCAAGTCTGCGCAAGGCTGCGCACTGGCCCAATAATAATGCAAATCCCTCGGGGCTATCAGAAAAAAAAGTTTATCGTGTAGAAAGGCGCGATGTGTGCGATCCTTAGGGAAAATACCCCATTTGTGGCCTTCCCAGAGGCGAAAAAAGGTGTTGTTAACTTCGCAAGGCTGCGCAAGGCTGCGCACTGGCCCAATAATAATGCAAATCCCTCGGGGCTATCAGAAAAAAAAGTTTATTGTCTAGAAAGGTGCGATCTGTGCGATCCTTAGGGAAAATACCCCATTTGTGGCCTTCCCAGAGGCGAAAAAGGGTGTTTTTAACTACGCAAGGCTGCGCAAGGCTGCGCACTGGCCCAATAATAATGCAAATCCCTCGGAGCTATCAGAAAAAAAAATTTATTGTGTTGAAAGGCGCCATGTGTGCGATCCTTAGGGAAAATACCCCATTTGTGGCCTTCCCAGAGGCGAAAAAAGGTGTTGTTAACTACGCAAGGCTGCGCAACGCTGCGCACTGGCCCAATAATAATGCAAATCCCTCGGAGCTATCAGAAAAAAAAATTTATTGTGTTGAAAGGCGCCATGTGTGCGATCCTTAGGGAAAATACCCCATTTGTGGCCTTCCCAGAGGCGAAAAAAGGTGTTGTTAACTTCGCAAGGCTGCGCAAGGCTGCGCACTTGCCCAATAATAATGCAAATCCCTCGGGGCTATCAGAAAAAAAAGTTTATTGTGTAGAAAGGCGCGATGTGTGCGATCCTTAGGGAAAAAACCCCATTTGTGGCCTTCCCAGAGGCGAAAAAAGGTGTTGTTAACTTCGCAAGGCTGCGCAAGGCTGCGCACTGGCCCAATAATAATGCAAATCCCTCGGGGCTATCAGAAAAAAAAGTTTATTGTGTAGAAAGGCGCGATCTGTGCGATCCTTAGGGAAAATACCCCATTTGTGGCCTTCCCAGAGGCGAAAAAGGGTGTTGTTAACTTCGCAAGGCTGCGCAAGGCTGCGCACTGGCCCAATAATAATGCAAATCCCTCGGGGCTATCAGAAAAAAAAGTTTATTGTGTAGATAGGCGCGATGTGTGCGATCCTCAGGGAAAATACCCCATTTGTGGCCTTCCCAGAGGCGAAAAAAGGTGTTGTTAACTTCGCAAGGTTGCGCAAGGCTGCGCACTGGCCCAATAATAATGCAAATCCCTCGGGGCTATCAGAAAAAAAAGTTTATTGTCTAGAAAGGTGCGATCTGTGCGATCCTTAGGGAAAATACCCCATTTGTGGCCTTCCCAGAGGCGAAAAAGGGTGTTGTTAACTACGCAAGGCTGCGCAAGGCTGCGCACTGGCCCAATAATAATGCAAATCCCTCGGAGCTATCAGAAAAAAAAATTTATTGTGTTGAAAGGCGCCATGTGTGCGATCCTTAGGGAAAATACCCCATTTGTGGCCTTCCCAGAGGCGAAAAAAGGTGTTGTTAACTACGCAAGGCTGCGCAAGGCTGCGCACTGGCCCAATAATAATGCAAATCCCTCGGAGCTATCAGAAAAAAAAATTTATTGTGTTGAAAGGCGCCATGTGTGCGATCCTTAGGGAAAATACCCCATTTGTGGCCTTCCCAGAGGCGAAAAAAGGTGTTGTTAACTTCGCAAGGCTGTGCAAGGCTGCGCACTTGCCCAATAATAATGCAAATCCCTCGGGGCTATCAGAAAAAAAAGTTTATTGTGTAGAAAGGCGCGATGTGTGCGATCCTTAGGGAAAAAACCCCATTTGTGGCCTTCCCAGAGGCGAAAAAAGGTGTTGTTAACTTTGCAAGGCTGCGCAAGGCTGCGCACTGGCCCAATAATAATGCAAATCCCTCGGGGCTATCAGAAAAAAAAGTTTATTGTGTAGAAAGGCGCGATGTGTGCGATCCTTAGGGAAAATACCCCATTTGTGGCCTTCCCAGAGGCGAAAAAGGGTGTTGTTAACTTCGCAAGGCTGCGCAAGGCTGCGCACTGGCCCAATAATAATGCAAATCCCTCGGGGCTATCAGAAAAAAAAGTTTATTGTGTAGATAGGCGCGATGTGTGCGATCCTCAGGGAAAATACCCCATTTGTGGCCTTCCCAGAGGCGAAAAAAGGTGTTGTTAACTTCGCAAGGTTGCGCAAGGCTGCGCACAGGCCCAATAATAATGCAAATCCCTCGGGGCTATCAGAAAAAAAAGTTTATTGTGTAGAAAGGCGCGATCTGTGCGATCCTTAGGGAAAAAACCCCATTTGTGGCCTTCCCAGAGGCGAAAAAAGGTGTTGTTAACTTCGCAAGGCTGCGCAAGGCTGCGCACTGGCCCAATAATAATGCAAATCCCTCGGGGCTATCAGAAAAAAAAGTTTATTGTGTAGAAAGGCGCGATGTGTGCGATTCTTAGGGAAAATACCCCATTTGTGGCCTTCCCAGAGGCGAAAAAAGGTGTTGTTAAATTCGCAAGGCTGCGCAAGGCTGCGCACTGGCCCAATAATAATGCAAATCCCTCGGGGCTATCAGAAAAAAAAGTTTATTGCGTAGAAAGTCTGCGATTTCGTCGATAAGGTGGGAATTTCGGTTTTCAGAGGGGTGGGGTGGGTCCCTCAAAAAAGTGCTAGTTTTGGTGCAACGGCCCCAGCACAAAAGCAGCCCAGATCCCGTTGCAGCACCAAAAAACATTCCATTTGGCCCTTTTTTTATCGAATTTGGCGATACTAAAAAGTGCTGCACTTTTTCAGGGCTTGAATTAGCCCCAAAAAGCAGAAAAAAGCTAATTGGCGCTCTCAGCTGCATGCACAAAGGTCTCAAATGCATTTAATCCCTCTGGGACCATCCGAAAAAAATTCCTTTTGTGCAAAAGCACAAAGAAGGCGCGATATGTGCGATCCTTAGGGAAAAAACCCCATTTTTGGCCTTCCCAGAGGCGAAAAAAGGTGTTGTTAACTACGCAAGGCTGCGCAAGGCTGCGCACTGGCCCAATAATAATGCAAATCCCTCGGGGCTATCAGAAAAAAAAGTTTATTGTGTAGAAAGGCGCGATGTGTGCGATCCTTAGGGAAAAAACCCCATTTGTGGCCTTCCCAGAGGCAAAAAAAGGTGTTGTTAACTTCGCAAGGCTGCGCAAGGCTGCGCACTGGCCCAATAATAATGCAAATCCCTCGGGGCTATCAGAAAAAAAAGTTTATTGTGTAGAAAGGCGCGATCTGTGCGATCTTTAGGGAAAAAGCCCAATTTGTGGCCTTCCCAGAGGCGAAAAAAGGTGTTGTTAACTTCGCAAGGCTGTGCAAGGCTGCGCACAGGCCCAATAATAATGCAAATCCCTCGGGGCTATCAGAAAAAAAAGTTTTTTGTGTAGAAAGGCGCGATGTGTGCGATCCTTAGGGAAAATACCCCATTTGTGGCCTTCCCAGAGGCGAAAAAAGGTGTTGGTAACTTCGCAAGGCTGCGCAAGGCTGCGCACTGGCCCAATAATAATGCAAATCCCTCGGGGCTATCAGAAAAAAACGTTTATGGCGTAGAAAGTCTGCGATTTTGTCGATAAGGTGGGAATTTCTGTTTTCAGAGGGGTGGGGTGGGTCCCTCAAAAAATTGCTGGTTTTGGTGCAACGGCCCCAGCACAAAAGCAGCCCAGATCCCGTTGCGGCACAAAAAAACATTCCATTTGGCCCTTTTTTTATCGAATTTGGCGATACTAAAAAGTGCTGCACTTTTTCAGGGCTTGAATTAGCCCCAAAAAGCAGAAAAAAGCTAATTGGCGCTCTCAGCTGCATGCACAAAGGTCCCAAATGCATTCAAGCCCTCTGGGACCATCCGAAAAAAATTCCTTTTGTGCAAAAGCACAAAGAAGGCGCGATATGTGCGATCCTTAGGGAAAAAACCCCATTTTTGGCCTTCCCAGAGGCGAAAAAAGGTGTTGTTAACTACGCAAGGCTGCGCAAGGCTGCGCACTGGCCCAATAATAATGCAAATCCCTCCGGGCTATCAGAAAAAAAGTTTATTGTGTAGAAAGGCGCGATCTGTGCGATCCTTAGGGAGAAAACCCCATTTGTGGCCTTCCCAGAGGCGAAAAAAGGTGTTGTTAACTTCGCAAGGCTGCGCAAGGCTGCGCACTGGCCCAATAATAATGCAAATCCCTCGGGGCTATCAGAAAAAAAAATTTATTGTGTAGGAAGGCGCGATGTGTGCGATCCTTAGGGAAAATACCCCATTTGTGGCCTTCCCAGAGGCGAAAAAAGGTGTTGTTAACTTCCCAAGGCTGTGCAAGGCTGCGCGCTGGCCCAATAATAATGCAAATCCCTCGGGGCTATCAGAAAAAAAAGTTTATTGTGTAGAAAGGCGCGATGTGTGCGATCCTTAGGGAAAAAACCCCATTTGTGGCCTTCCCAGAGGCAAAAAAAGGTGTTGTTAACTTCGCAAGGCTGCGCAAGGCTGCGCACTGGCCCAATAATAATGCAAATCCCTCGGGGCTATCAGAAGAAAAAGTTTATTGTTTAGAAAGGCGCGATCTGTGCGATCGTTAGGGAAAATACCCCATTTGTGGCCTTCCCAGAGGCGAAAAAAGGTGTTGTTAACTTCGCAAGGCTGCGCAAGGCTGCGCACTGGCCCAATAATAATGCAAATCCCTCGGGGCTATCAGAAAAAAAAATTTATTTTGTAGAAAGGCGCGATGTGTGCGATTCTTAGGGAAAAAGACCCATTTGTGGCCTTCCCAGAGACGAAAAACGGTGTTGTTAACTTCGCAAGGCTGCGCAAGGCTGCGCACTGGCCCAATAATAATGCAAATCCCTCGGGGCTATCAGAAAAAAAAGTTTATTGTGTAGAAAGGCGCGATGTGTGCGATCCTTAGGGAAAATACCCCATTTGTGGCCTTCCCAGAGGCGAAAAAAGGTGTTGTTAACTTCGCAAGGCTGCGCAAGGCTGCGCACTGGCCCAATAATAATGCAAATCCCTCGGGGCTATCAGAAAAAAATTTTATTTTGTAGAAAGGCGCGATCTCTGCGATTCTTAGGGAAAAAACCCCATTTGTGGCCTTCCCAGAGGCGAAAAAAGGTGTTGTTCACTTCGCAAGGCTGCGCAAGGCTGCGCACTGACCCAATAATAATGCAAATCCCTCGGGGCTATCAGAAAAAAAAGTTTATTGTGTAGAAAGGCGCGATGTGTGCGATCCTTAGGGAAAATACCCCATTTGTGGCCTTCCCAGAGGCGAAAAAAGGTGTTGTTAACTTCGCAAGGCTGCGCAAGTCTGCGCACTGGCCCAATAATAATGCAAATCCCTCGGGGCTATCAGAAAAAAAAGTTTATTTTGTAGAAAGGCGCGATCTGTGCGATCCTTAGGGAAAAAACCCCATTTGTGGCCTTCCCAGAGGCGAAAAAAGGTGTTGTTAACTTCGCAAGGCTGCGCAAGGCTGCGCACTGGCCCAATAATAATGCAAATCCCTCGGGGCTATCAGAAAAAAAAGTTTATTGTGTAGAAAGGCGCGATGTGTGCGATCCTTAGGGAAAATAACCCATTTGTGGCCTTCCCAGAGGCGAAAAAAGGTGTTGTTAACTTCGCAAGGCTGCGCACTGGCCCAATAATAATGCAAATCCCTCGGGGCTATCAGAAAAAAAAGTTTATTGTGTAGAAAGGCGCGATCTGTGCGATCCTTAGGGAAAAAATCCCATTTGTGGCCTTCCCAGAGGCGAAAAAAGGTGTTGTTAACTTCGCAAGGCTGCGCAAGGCTGCGCACTGGCCCAATAATAATGCCAATCCCTCGGGGCTATCAGAAAAAAAAGTTTATTGTGTAGAAAGGCGCGATGTGTGCGATCCTTAGGGAAAATACCCCATTTGTGGCCTTCCCAGAGGCGAAAAAAGGTGTTGTTAACTTCGCAAGGCTGCGCACTGGCCCAATAATAATGCAAGTCCCTCGGGGCTATCATTAAAAAAGTTTATTGTGTAGAAAGGCGCGATGTGTGCGATCCTTAGGGAAAATACCCCATTTGTGGCCTTCCCAGAGGCGAAAAAAGGTGTTGTTAACTTCGCAAGTCTGCGCAAGGCTGCGCACTGGCCCAATAATAATGCAAATCCCTCGGGGCTATCAGAAAAAAAAGTTTATTGTGTAGAAAGGCGCGATGTGTGCGATCCTTAGGGAAAATACCCCATTTGTGGCCTTCCCAGAGGCGAAAAAAGGTGTTGTTAACTTCGCAAGGCTGCGCAAGGCTGCGCACTGGCCCAATAATAATGCAAATCCCTCGGGGCTATCAGAAAAAAAAGTTTATTGTCTAGAAAGGTGCGATCTGTGCGATCGTTAGGAAAAAAACCCCATTTGTGGCCTTCCCAGAGGCGAAAAAAGGTGTTGTTAACTTCGCAAGGCTGCGCAAGGCTGCGCACTGGCCCAATAATAACGCAAATCCCTCGGGGCTATCAGAAAAAAAAGTTTATTGTGTAGAAAGGCGCGATGTGTGCGATCCTTAGGGAAAATACCCCATTTGTGGCCTTCCCAGAGGCGAAAAAAGGTGTTGTTAACTTCGCAAGGCTGCGCAAGGCTGCGCACTGGCCCAATAATAATGCAAATCCCTCGGGACTATCAGAAAAAAAAGTTTATTGTGTAGAAAGGCGCGATCTGTGCGATCCTTAGGAAAAAAACCCCATTTGTGGCCTTCCCAGAGGCGAAAAAAGGTGTTGTTAACTTCGCAAGGCTGCGCAAGGCTGCGCACTGGCCCAATAATAATGCAAATCCCTCGGGGCTATCAGAAAAAAAAGTTTATTGTGTAGAAAGGCGCGATGTGTGCGATCCTTAGGGAAAATACCCCATTTGTGGCCTTCCCAGAGGCGAAAAAAGGTGTTGTTAACTTCGCAAGGCTGCGCAAGGCTGCGCACTGGCCCAATAATAATGCAAATCCCTCGGGGCTATCAGAAAAAAAAGTTTATTGTGTAGAAAGGCGCGATGTGTGCGATCCTTAGGGAAAATACCCCATTTGTGGCCTTCCCAGAGGCGAAAAAAGGTGTTGTTAACTTCGCAAGGCTGCGCAAGGCTGCGCACTGGCCCAATAATAATGCAAATCCCTCGGGGCTATCAGAAAAAAAAGTTTATTGTGTAGAAAGGCGCGATGTGTGCGATCCTTAGGGAAAAAACCCCATTTGTGGCCTTCCCAGAGGCGAAAAAAGGTGTTGTTAACTTCGCAAGGCTGCGCAAGGCTGCGCACTGGCCCAATAATAATGCAAATCCCTCGGGGCTATCAGAAAAAAAAGTTTGTTGTGTAGAAAGGCGCGATGTGTGCGATCCTTAGGGAAAAAACCCCATTTGTGGCCTTGCCAGAGGCGAAGAAAGGTGTTGTTAACTTCGCAAGGCTGCGCAAGGCTGCGCACTGGCCCAATAATAATGCAAATCCCTTGGGGCTATCAGAAAAAAAAGTTTATTGCGTCGAAAGTCTGCGATTTTGTCGATAAGGTGGGAATTTCTGTTTTCAGAGGGGTGGGGTGGGTCCCTCAAAAAAGTGCTAGTTTTGGTGCAACGGCCCCAGCACAAAAGCAGCCCAGATCCCGTTGCGGCACCAAACAACATTCCATTTGGCACTATTTTTATCGAATTTGGCGATACTAAACAGTGCTGCACTTTTTCAGGGCTTGAATTAGCCCCAAAAAGCAGAAAAAAGCTAATTGGCGCTCTCAGCTGCATGCACAAAGGTCCCAAATGCATTCAATCCCTCTGGGACCATCCGAAAAAAATTCCTTTTGTGCAAAAGCACAAAGAAGGCGCGATATGTGCGATTCTTAGGGAAAAAACCCCATTTGTGGCCTTCCCAGAGGCGAAAAAAGGTGTTGTTCACTTCGCAAGGCTGCGCAAGGCTGCGCACTGACCCAATAATAATGCAAATCCCTCGGGGCTATCAGAAAAAAAAGTTTATTGTGTAGAAAGGCGCGATGTGTGCGATCCTTAGGGAAAATACCCCATTTGTGGCCTTCCCAGAGGCGAAAAAAGGTGTTGTTAACTTCGCAAGGCTGCGCAAGGCTGCGCACTGGCCCAATAATAATGCAAATCCCTCGGGGCTATCAGAAAAAAAAGTTTATTGTCTAGAAAGGTGCGATCTGTGCGATCCTTAGGAAAAAAACCCCATTTGTGGCCTTCCCAGAGGCGAAAAAAGGTGTTGTTAACTTCGCAAGGCTGCGCAAGGCTGCGCACTGGCCCAATAATAATGCAAATCCCTCGGGGCTATCAGAAAAAAAAGTTTATTGTGTAGAAAGGCGCGATGTGTGCGATCCTTAGGGAAAATACCCCATTTGTGGCCTTCCCAGAGGCGAAAAAAGGTGTTGTTAACTTCGCAAGGCTGCGCAAGGCTGCGCACTGGCCCAATAATAATGCAAATCCCTCGGGGCTATCAGAAAAAAAAGTTTATTGTGTAGAAAGGCGCGATGTGTGCGATCCTTAGGGAAAATACCCCATTTGTGGCCTTCCCAGAGGCGAAAAAAGGTGTTGTTAACTTCGCAAGGCTGCGCAAGGCTGCGCACTGGCCCAATAATAATGCAAATCCCTCGGGGCTATCAGAAAAAAAAGTTTATTGTGTAGAAAGGCGCGATGTGTGCGATCCTTAGGGAAAAAACCCCATTTGTGGCCTTCCCAGAGGCGAAAAAAGGTGTTGTTAACTTCGCAAGGCTGCGCAAGGCTGCGCACTGGCCCAATAATAATGCAAATCCCTCGGGGCTATCAGAAAAAAAAGTTTGTTGTGTAGAAAGGCGCGATGTGTGCGATCCTTAGGGAAAAAACCCCATTTGTGGCCTTGCCAGAGGCGAAGAAAGGTGTTGTTAACTTCGCAAGGCTGCGCAAGGCTGCGCACTGGCCCAATAATAATGCAAATCCCTTGGGGCTATCAGAAAAAAAAGTTTATTGCGACGAAAGTCTGCGATTTTGTCGATAAGGTGGGAATTTCTGTTTTCAGAGGGGTGGGGTGGGTCCCTCAAAAAAGTGCTAGTTTTGGTGCAACGGCCCCAGCACAAAAGCAGCCCAGATCCCGTTGCGGCACCAAACAACATTCCATTTGGCACTATTTTTATCGAATTTGGCGATACTAAACAGTGCTGCACTTTTTCAGGGCTTGAATTAGCCCCAAAAAGCAGAAAAAAGCTAATTGGCGCTCTCAGCTGCATGCACAAAGGTCCCAAATGCATTCAATCCCTCTGGGACCATCCGAAAAAAATTCCTTTTGTGCAAAAGCACAAAGAAGGCGCGATATGTGCGATTCTTAGGGAAAAAACCCCATTTGTGGCCTTCCCAGAGGCGAAAAAAGGTGTTGTTCACTTCGCAAGGGTGCGCAAGGCTGCGCACTGACCCAATAATAATGCAAATCCCTCGGGGCTATCAGAAAAAAAAGTTTATTGTGTAGAAAGGCGCGATGTGTGCGATCCTTAGGGAAAATACCCCATTTGTGGCCTTCCCAGAGGCGAAAAAAGGTGTTGTTAACTTCGCAAGGCTGCGGAAGTCTGCGCACTGGCCCAATAATAATGCAAATCCCTCGGGGCTATCAGAAAAAAATGTTTATTGTGTAGAAAGGCGCGACCTGTGCGATCCTTAGGGAAAAAACCCCATTTCTGGCCTTCCCAGAGGCGAAAAAAGGTGTTGTTAACTTCGCAAGGCTGCGCAAGGCTGCGCACTGGCCCAATAATAATGCAAATCCCTCGGGGCTATGAGAAAAAAAAGTTTATTGAGTAGAAAGGCGCGATGTGTGCGATCCTTAGGGAAAATAACCCATTTGTGGCCTTCCCAGAGGCGAAAAAAGGTGTTGTTAACTTCGCAAGGCTGCGCAAGGCTGCGCACTGGCCCAATAATAATGCAAATCCCTCGGGGCTATCAGAAAAAAAAGTTTATTGTGTAGAAAGGCGCGATCTGTGCGATCCTTAGGGAAAAAATCCCATTTGTGGCCTTCCCAGAGGCGAAAAAAGGTGTTGTTAACTTCGCAAGGCTGCGCAAGGCTGCGCACTGGCCCAATAATAATGCAAATCCCTCGGGGCTATCAGAAAAAAAAGTTTATTGTGTAGAAAGGCGCAATGTGTGCGATCCTTAGGGAAAATACCCCATTTGTGGCCTTCCCAGAGGCGAAAAAAGGTGTTGTTAACTTCGCAAGGCTGCGCAAGGCTGCGCACTGGCCCAATAATAATGCAAATCCCTCGGGGCTATCATTAAAAAAAGTTTATTGTGTAGAAAGGCGCGATGTGTGCGATCCTTAGGGAAAATACCCCATTTGTGGCCTTCCCAGAGGCGAAAAAAGGTGTTGTTAACTTCGCAAGTCTGCGCAAGGCTGCGCACTGGCCCAATAATAATGCAAATCCCTCGGGGCTATCAGAAAAAAAAGTTTATTGTGTAGAAAGGCGCGATGTGTGCGATCCTTAGGGAAAATACCCCATTTGTGGCCTTCCCAGAGGCGAAAAAAGGTGTTGTTAACTTCGCAAGGCTGCGCAAGGCTGCGCCCTGGCCCAATAATAATGCAAATCCCTCGGGGCTATCAGAAAAAAAAGTTTATTGTGTAGAAAGGCGCGATGTGTGCGATCCTTAGGGAAAATACCCCATTTGTGGCCTTCCCAGAGGCGAAAAAAGGTGTTGTTAACTTCGCAAGGCTGCGCAAGGCTGCGCACTGGCCCAATAATAATGCAAATCCCTCGGGGCTATCAGAAAAAAAAGTTTATTGTGTAGAAAGGCGCGATGTGTGCGATCCTTAGGGAAAAAACCCCATTTGTGGCCTTCCCAGAGGCGAAAAAAGGTGTTGTTAACTTCGCAAGGCTGCGCAAGGCTGCGCACTGGCCCAATAATAATGCAAATCCCTCGGGGCTATCAGAAAAAAAAGTTTGTTGTGTAGAAAGGCGCGATGTGTGCGATCCTTAGGGAAAAAACCCCATTTGTGGCCTTGCCAGAGGCGAAGAAAGGTGTTGTTAACTTCGCAAGGCTGCGCAAGGCTGCGCACTGGCCCAATAATAATGCAAATCCCTTGGGGCTATCAGAAAAAAAAGTTTATTGCGACGAAAGTCTGCGATTTTGTCGATAAGGTGGGAATTTCTGTTTTCAGAGGGGTGGGGTGGGTCCCTCAAAAAAGTGCTAGTTTTGGTGCAACGGCCCCAGCACAAAAGCAGCCCAGATCCCGTTGCGGCACCAAACAACATTCCATTTGGCACTATTTTTATCGAATTTGGCGATACTAAACAGTGCTGCACTTTTTCAGGGCTTGAATTAGCCCCAAAAAGCAGAAAAAAGCTAATTGGCGCTCTCAGCTGCATGCACAAAGGTCCCAAATGCATTCAATCCCTCTGGGACCATCCGAAAAAAATTCCTTTTGTGCAAAAGCACAAAGAAGGCGCGATATGTGCGATTCTTAGGGAAAAAACCCCATTTGTGGCCTTCCCAGAGGCGAAAAAAGGTGTTGTTCACTTCGCAAGGGTGCGCAAGGCTGCGCACTGACCCAATAATAATGCAAATCCCTCGGGGCTATCAGAAAAAAAAGTTTATTGTGTAGAAAGGCGCGATGTGTGCGATCCTTAGGGAAAATACCCCATTTGTGGCCTTCCCAGAGGCGAAAAAAGGTGTTGTTAACTTCGCAAGGCTGCGGAAGTCTGCGCACTGGCCCAATAATAATGCAAATCCCTCGGGGCTATCAGAAAAAAATGTTTATTGTGTAGAAAGGCGCGACCTGTGCGATCCTTAGGGAAAAAACCCCATTTCTGGCCTTCCCAGAGGCGAAAAAAGGTGTTGTTAACTTCGCAAGGCTGCGCAAGGCTGCGCACTGGCCCAATAATAATGCAAATCCCTCGGGGCTATGAGAAAAAAAAGTTTATTGAGTAGAAAGGCGCGATGTGTGCGATCCTTAGGGAAAATAACCCATTTGTGGCCTTCCCAGAGGCGAAAAAAGGTGTTGTTAACTTCGCAAGGCTGCGCAAGGCTGCGCACTGGCCCAATAATAATGCAAATCCCTCGGGGCTATCAGAAAAAAAAGTTTATTGTGTAGAAAGGCGCGATCTGTGCGATCCTTAGGGAAAAAATCCCATTTGTGGCCTTCCCAGAGGCGAAAAAAGGTGTTGTTAACTTCGCAAGGCTGCGCAAGGCTGCGCACTGGCCCAATAATAATGCAAATCCCTCGGGGCTATCAGAAAAAAAAGTTTATTGTGTAGAAAGGCGCAATGTGTGCGATCCTTAGGGAAAATACCCCATTTGTGGCCTTCCCAGAGGCGAAAAAAGGTGTTGTTAACTTCGCAAGGCTGCGCAAGGCTGCGCACTGGCCCAATAATAATGCAAATCCCTCGGGGCTATCATTAAAAAAAGTTTATTGTGCAGAAAGGCGCGATGTGTGCGATCCTTAGGGAAAATACCCCATTTGTGGCCTTCCCAGAGGCGAAAAAAGGTGTTGTTAACTTCGCAAGTCTGCGCAAGGCTGCGCACTGGCCCAATAATAATGCAAATCCCTCGGGGCTATCAGAAAAAAAAGTTTATTGTGTAGAAAGGCGCGATGTGTGCGATCCTTAGGGAAAATACCCCATTTGTGGCCTTCCCAGAGGCGAAAAAAGGTGTTGTTAACTTCGCAAGGCTGCGCAAGGCTGCGCCCTGGCCCAATAATAATGCAAATCCCTCGGGGCTATCAGAAAAAAAAGTTTATTGTCTAGAAAGGTGCGATCTGTGCGATCCTTAGGGAAAAAACCCCATTTGTGGCCTTCCCAGAGGCGAAAAAAGGTGTTGTTAACTTCGCAAGGCTGTGCAAGGCTGCGCACTGGCCCAATAATAATGCAAATCCCTCGGGGCTATCAGAAAAAAAAGTTTATTGTGTAGAAAGGCGCGATGTGTGCGATCCTTAGGGAAGATACCCCATTTGTGGCCTTCCCAGAGGCGAAAAAAGGTGTTGTTAACTTCGCAAGGCTGCGCAAGGCTGTGCACTGGCCCAATAATAATGCAAATCCCTCGGGGCTATCAGAAAAAAAAGTTTATTGTGTAGAAAGGCGCGATGTGTGCGATCCTTAGGGAAAATACCCCATTTGTGGCCTTCCCAGAGGCGAAAAAAGGTGTTGTTAACTTCGCAAGGCTGCGCAAGGCTGCGCACTGGCCCAATAATAATGCAAATCCCTCGGGGCTATCAGAAAAAAAAGTTTATTGTGTAGAAAGGCGCGATGTGTGCGATCCTTAGGGAAAATACCCCATTTGTGGCCTTCCCAGAGGCGAAAAAAGGTGTTGTTAACTTCGCAAGGCTGCGCAAGGCTGCGCACTGGCCCAATAATAATGCAAATCCCTCGGGGCTATCAGAAAAAAAAGTTTATTGTGTAGAAAGGCGCGATGTGCGCGATCCTTAGGGAAAAAACCCCATTTGTGGCCTTCCCAGAGGCGAAAAAAGGTGTTGTTAACTTCGCAAGGCTGCGCAAGGCTGCGCACTGGCCCAATAATAATGCAAATCCCTCGGGGCTATCAGAAAAAAAAGTTTGTTGTGTAGAAAGGCGCGATGTGTGCGATCCTTAGGGAAAATACCCCATTTGTGGCCTTCCCAGAGGCGAAAAAAGGTGTTGTTAACTTCGCAAGGCTGCGCAAGTCTGCGCACTGGCCCAATAATAATGCAAAACCCTCGGGGCTATCAGAAAAAAAAGTTTATTGCGTAGAAAGGCGCGATCTGTGCGATCCTTAGGGAAAAAACCCCATTTGTGGCCTTCCCAGAGGCGAAAAAAGGTGTTGTTAACTTCGCAAGGCTACGCAAGGCTGCGCACTGGCCCAATAATAATGCAAATCCCTCGGGGCTATCAGAAAAAAAAGTTTGTTGTGTAGAAAGGCGCGATGTGTGCGATCCTTAGGGAAAATACCCCATTTGTGGCCTTCCCAGAGGCGAAAAAAGGTGTTGTTAACTTCGCAAGGCTGCGCAAGTCTGCGCACTGGCCCAATAATAATGCAAAACCCTCGGGGCTATCAGAAAAAAAAGTTTATTCCGTAGAAAGGCGCGATCTGTGCGATCCTTAGGGAAAAAACCCCATTTGTGGCCTTCCCAGAGGCGAAAAAAGGTGTTGTTAACTTCGCAAGGCTGCGCAAGTCTGCGCACTGGCCCAATAATAATGCAAAACCCTCGGGGCTATCAGAAAAAAAAGTTTATTGCGTCGAAAGTCTGCGATTTTGTCGATAAGGTGGGAATTTCTGTTTTCAGAGGGGTGGGGTGGGTCCCTCAAAAAAGTGCTGGTTTTGGTGCAACGGCCCCAGCACAAAAGCAGCCCAGATCCCGTTGCGGCACCAAACAACATTCCATTTGGCACTATTTTTATCGAATTTGGCGATACTAAACAGTGCTGCACTTTTTCAGGGCTTGAATTAGCCCCAAAAAGCAGAAAAAAGCTAATTGGCGCTCTCAGCTGCATGCACAAAGGTCCCAAATGCATTCAATCCCTCTGGGACCATCCGAAAAAAATTCCTTTTAGGCAAAAGCACAAAGAAGGCGCGATATGTGCGATCCTTAGGGAAAAAACCCCATTTTTGGCCTTCCCAGAGGCGAAAAAAGGTGTTGTTAACTACGCAAGGCTGCGCAAGGCTGCGCACTGGCCCAATAATAATGCAAATCCCTCGGGGCTATCAGAAAAAAAAGTTTATTGTGTAGAAAGGCGCGATGTGTGCGATCCTTAGGGAAAAAACCCCATTTGTGGCCTTCCCAGAGGCAAAAAAAGGTGTTGTTAACTTCGCAAGGCTGCGCAAGGCTGCGCACTGGCCCAATAATAATGCAAATCCCTCGGGGCTATCAGAAAAAAAAGTTTATTGTGTAGAAAGGCGCGATCTGTGCGATCTTTAGGGAAAAAGCCCAATTTGTGGCCTTCCCAGAGGCGAAAAAAGGTGTTGTTAACTTCGCAAGGCTGTGCAAGGCTGCGCACAGGCCCAATAATAATGCAAATCCCTCGGGGCTATCAGAAAAAAAAGTTTTTTGTGTAGAAAGGCGCGATGTGTGCGATCCTTAGGGAAAATACCCCATTTGTGGCCTTCCCAGAGGCGAAAAAAGGTGTTGGTAACTTCGCAAGGCTGCGCAAGGCTGCGCACTGGCCCAATAATAATGCAAATCCCTCGGGGCTATCAGAAAAAAACGTTTATGGCGTAGAAAGTCTGCGATTTTGTCGATAAGGTGGGAATTTCTGTTTTCAGAGGGGTGGGGTGGGTCCCTCAAAAAATTGCTGGTTTTGGTGCAACGGCCCCAGCACAAAAGCAGCCCAGATCCCGTTGCGGCACAAAAAAACATTCCATTTGGCCCTTTTTTTATCGAATTTGGCGATACTAAAAAGTGCTGCACTTTTTCAGGGCTTGAATTAGCCCCAAAAAGCAGAAAAAAGCTAATTGGCGCTCTCAGCTGCATGCACAAAGGTCCCAAATGCATTCAAGCCCTCTGGGACCATCCGAAAAAAATTCCTTTTGTGCAAAAGCACAAAGAAGGCGCGATATGTGCGATCCTTAGGGAAAAAACCCCATTTTTGGCCTTCCCAGAGGCGAAAAAAGGTGTTGTTAACAACGCAAGGCTGCGCAAGGCTGCGCACTGGCC